>OZ018317.1:63728737-63736237 GCA_963969495.1 Ceratothoa steindachneri | reverse complement strand
CCACATCAACAATGCCCCTAAGATTGTCAGAACACATTCGTAACATGGGAGTATGACTTTTTAGTGGCGCCTTTCGGTCCTCATATGTATAGATCCTCGATGTTGAAGGTGACATTCTGCCTCCTTCCAATCATATAATACAGGACTATCTGATACATCATTCGCAATCTACAGACACCACCTTTTAAAGTAAATTCCTTCTAATTTTTTATTTTGTCAGTCTTTTTCATAGATTGAACTTTTTAATTGTGGGATTGATATGAACATCTCCTGATTTTTAGTTTGTGTACAGCCGGAAGCAAAAATTTATTGGGAATAGGTTGCTGCTTCAAAGATTTCTAAATTAACTGTAGTTTTCTACACTCAGAAGACATAAGTGATTCGACTCTACAGTCAAACTGTCAGGGAGTTCTTCCCAAGTGAAAAGAATTTACTGTTTTATTACACGTTGCTCCACCTTCTGGTTGAACAAATTTGCATTCTTTCGTTTCCTACTACCCCTGATTTCGAACTATTCATTCCTCGGCTCTAGTTGAGACGAAAGTATATGATTGAGTGTCCATTTTAGTAGGGACGTCTCGCTATTCTACCTACCTGCCTATTCGTACAACTATATATGCAGTAGTTGTGATGGTCTTTTGCTCTAAGTTTTTTAACTCTGTGCTCTCTCTACCTTCATCCAGATCGGATTGTGACCAAGTCTAATCTACTGGACTTTTTCGACTAAGTACACTTTAATGTCCATCTATTGTGGGGGTACGTTTTTGTAATGGTAAAAGTCTTACCATTGAATCTGATTGCGTGTTATCTTTTAGCACTTGTATGATTGAACTATGTGGAGCTTTTAGATATAATTTTATCCGTATATTTTTATCTTCTTGCAGTTTTGATGTTTGCCTCGGTAATACCTACTCTTTCATTAGAAAGTAGGAGGAAGATGTCCAACAAGTCTGTTGTTTTGAGCAATTCGTGTTTTTTTCTATTGGTATTAATGGCAGGAGATGCAATTATGGTTAATCGAAACGCCTTGAAATATATAGTTACCTTTGTTAGGCTCCTCGTCATGTGGGGGCTTGAAAGAATGAACATGCGATAGGGAATCCCCTGTAGCTCCTCTTTATGTCTATATCCTCCCCGGCTATCCGGGTGTGCGTGTAGGAGCTTTTGTAAAGGAAGTGGGACATCTGTGCGAACATCACTTTAAGGAATGCGAAGCAATCGATACCAGAAAAGTTCGTTGTGTTGGAAAGCACGGTAAACTGATTTTTTTTAAAAAAATCAGTATTGAAAAATACAGCCTCTATCTTACTCTCCCAAATTAATACTTTGCTCTCCTTAAGACCATTGTCCTCATCCGCTTCCTTGCTCTCAAATAATTAATGATACCTTTTTTTTAGATGCAATGCTATACGCTAAATGGAGAGGTTTCAATTCTTCCCCTAGTATGATGGGCCCTAACTATTAATGTCCGTATCGCGGTCTCGTCCGCCCCCTCTCCCAAAGTACCGAAAGCCCCTTGGCTCTGATACCCCCAGCAATTGCACCCCCTGATTAGATGAGCATTGCTGCAGCCCTCATATAAGGTATCATCGACAGCAGTAGCTGTGTTTCCACTCCATATATGAAGAACAGTCTACCGGCCTCCCAGGTTGCCCCTCATACACGGTGACATACGCATGGTAGCACACACATATAGCCCCTTCTGAGGGTGTACCCACCTACGCATTCTTCTCGCAACCCGATCAACTGCATAAATGTGGTGGTATATGCACCATCTAGTTGGCCACCATCCCCAATTTAGCCATTCATCTCAGTGAAAGAAGCAATGAGGAACATTTAAGGGCCCCCTTCCTCACCGACAGTCTTTATTGGAATGACTGCAATCAAGAGCACTTATAATTCCCTTCTTCCCCATTTACTCCTCTCTTCCTACTGTTTTTCTGCTTTTATTTTCCTTGTACACTGAACACCCACTGAGACCTCCCTGAGCACCCGTTGAGTTACTCAATAGCACCCATTGAACCTTACGGTCAAACTTTTGGATCTCTGCCACAGCGACGCAGCAAGGCTCTGTCATGTTCCATCTGGAGCGTAACGCCCACTGAGACGTCATTAACGCCCCTTAAGCCTTCCCGTCCGGAGACTTCCTACCCCTCTCGGGCTAAGAAAGCACCCTCTTTTCCATAACCATCTGGGCTTACGAGCACGGTAGTTACCCCTCTCAATCTGGTACACTTTGTACTGGCTCTACCTCCCCTTGGTTCTATCCTAGCTTATCTGCTGGTGATATGGAATCGAGTCCCGGCCTGGCTAAAACCAGGAGCCCATTCGAAGATAGCGAAGCATCTGCGCTCCTCCAAAAATCTGCCCCACGAAAGGAGGGTTAACTATAAAGTCTCCCTCCTCTTTGCCCTAAAGTGAAGGGGCGCCTTGGAAAGTTGTGCCCCTCCAACTGGCGAGATCCTGACCGGAAAGGGCGGTGGAGAGAAGGGGAGGCATACCCCCTCCTCCTCCATCCAAAACAAAGCCGTCAAAGGAAGCAGCGCTTTCCAAGGCCAACAACCCCCGTAGCTCCATCTCCAGGGAGGCTACGTCCATTTACCTGAGGGTCTGTTCCTCAATGAGGGAAGAGCCCGCATCTCTTTCTAGCTAAGCCGTAGGACATTTCCTTTCAATGAAATTACCACTGACTCCGGACCAACTGGGAGGAGCTGCGATGGTTTGCCCCCCCCCCCCACACACACAATATAGGGGATGGGCATTTGAATGAGCAGTTTACACCCAATATTACGTCTTCGTTGTTTTTCTGGCATTAAACACTTTCTTTCCTGATGAATTATTCATAATTTCAGCTTATTTTGTTCTAGATAATTAAAATGGGAGTTACATTAGAGGGCGTGATATTTTAGGTCTTTGAATACATTTGGAAGGCATTTTGAGAATTGGGATCGGGGTCACAAAGCGGTGAAATAGAATACGAACGTAACAATCCCTTGAACATATATTTATCAAATCAAGGGGCAGACAACACAGATTGTCACATCATTAAAAGCTTATTACACCTTAACCACCTGGTTATCGCTAACGTGTTGAACTGTTACTTCAGCTCTGTGTTCACAAGGGAAGAAGCCGGTCCCACTCCGAGGCCTGGGGTGTATCTCAATGAAGAGCAAAATCTAAGTGAGTTAATATTAGATGGTGAGGAAGTGGAGGCTAGAATAAAGAACCTTTCCCAGTACAAGTCTCCATGTCCAGGTGTCTATATCCCTAGAATCCTTCAGGAAATGAAAAGAAAGGTTGTTCCACAACTTAATGCGATCTTTAATGAATCACTAGAAACGGAGGTAGGTGCTAGAGGACTGGAGGATGGCGAACGTGACTCCCACATTTAAAAAGTCAGAGCGCGAAAGCTTGGGTAACTACCGACCTATACGTTTGACGTCCGTTGTAGGCAAAGAGCTAGAGAACATAATCGCAGATAAAATAGTAAAACACTTAGAAACAAACAACTTGATCTTGGATTCCCAACATGTGTTTCGCAGGAACCGATCGTGTCTCACAAATCTACTAGAATTCTTTCGCAGCACTCTGGGTGAGTGGGACGCACTCGGGCTGTGGACATTTTATACCTGGACTTTTAAAAGGCATTTGATAAGGTGCCACACCGTAGGTTGATGCGCAAAGTCTTCTACGTGGCTGGCATTAGCGGGAGGGTAGCCGACTGGATAGAGAACTGGTCGTTAGGCAAGCTACATAGAGTGAGAACCAACGGGATAACCTCAACATAGGCCCTCGTGAGTAGTGGGGTGCCCGTGAGTTCCATGCTCGCCCCTTTCTTGTTCATCATCGATATAAATGATATCGATGATGGATTTCTTTGCTCGATATCCATGTTCTCGTACGATACAAAATTAGGAGGCAGCGTGAGCTCATGCGAAGGAGTAGAAAGTATACAAAACATCCTTCTCATGTTAGGAGAGTGGTCCGAGACTTGGCAGATGCCATTCAACCTTCACAAGTGCATGGTAATGCACATCGGCTATACAAATCGTCAAGAAGACTACTACTTGTTAGGTAGAGTTCTGTAGGTGAGTCAGTTTGTAAAAGACTTAGGTGCGCCTTTCAGCGACCTAAATTTTTTCATGCAGTGTGGCGATGTAGAAAAAAAAGATACAAAGACTAATAGGATACATAAAGAGGCAATTTCGCCTCCGAAACAAGGAGATTGTCCTCAACGTGTAAAACCCTCTAGTTAGACCTCACCTGGAGTACGCCGTTGTATTTTGGTTCCCTACACTGCATAAGGACATTGATCGACTGGAACGGGTCCAGGCCTGGGCCACTAAATTAATTCCATCATTTAGGCACAAAGGTTATCAGCGCCGACTTCAAGATTTTGGGGCTCTTCTCCTTGTCGACTCACTGATTACGAAGCCAGCTAATAGAGACGTTTAAGATTTTAAGGGTGTTGAAAACGTGGACAACATGAAGATGTTCAAGTTAAAAACAAATCTGACTCGTAACCATGGTTACAAGCTGGATTTGCCTACATTTTAGACTAGTATTTGCGGGAACTACTTCTGGTATATGATCTGTGGTACATAGAATCGTCTCCCGGTCGAGGTGGTGAATAGTTCGTCTATAGAACAGTTCAAATCTAGACTAGATGATGTAATCTATGAATATGTATAGAACGTAGCGTCTAGTAGAGTATATAAGTGAGTTAGATAGGTTCCAGCTTTTCTATAAGCCATCCTGATTGTGTCCTTTTTTTTACAACACAATCAAGTTTTTTTTATGTTTTTTGTGCCCGCAAAAGCGGGGCGAGAGGTGGGTGGGGAGAGCCTTATCTGTGGTATACTTTTCCTCATACTACATGTTAGGGCTTTCCCAAAATAATACCTCCTCGGTATGGTCAGCAATGTCCTTTGAGGTACTACTATTGGTTGTGACTCATTGTGACAATAATGATGATAATCTCAGGTGGTAAATGAGAAAAAGTTTCTCTTTATATCTCAGATATGTCTAAGACTATAAGTAATTGTCTGCCCTCTTCTTATATACTCGCATAAATAAGCAGTAACTGGCAACCGCATGGAATTATCATTTGCGCAGCTTGTTCACGCCACCGGCTCCCGTATACAAGAGGTATGTCGTTCGCTGCTGAGTTTTGAAACACGGTTTATAATTGTGATCATTTCTTTGTTTGCGGAGGAATTTGCTAGAAGCACTAAGGCTCTATTTTTAATAGAGCTCCAATTGTCAAACCGTCCTTGAAATTGTGTTATGATAGATAAAGAGTGACAAAGTAATCTTTCTATTACGCAAGTGAATCCCAGTTATCAATGACGTAAATGTCCTTTCCATACATTTGTACAAGTGCAATAGTTAACTTAAATTACGAATTTTCAGGACAACTGTTGACCATTTGTGCACCCAAAATAATTCTATTTGATAAGGTTACAAATGAGCATAAAATAACATGAGGACAGTTACACAATGTTAAGAAGAAAATACAAGATTGTCTAACAATGTGTATTAGTCTTGTCTTTGCTTGAATGTCTCTTGCCTGTAAATTGAAAATACTACCTTCATGAATGGAAATAAATAAAATAGTAAAATACCTAATATAAGAAAAGATTATTGCCATTAAATGAACTGTTGGATTGATTTTACCCTGGAGAAATTGTACATCGTTGATCGAACATTGCAAGTTTTAAGATGAGCTCAAGTAAATTGTGGTTTACGGGATAGCAAGTAAGTTTTGGGGGTGCAAGAATGTTGGTTCTAAAGTGATGGTTGTATGTATATCGTGGAATTTGATCTTAATTTTTACCGGAATAATTTTGGGGGTCGTGCCATGGGAAGTAGCACGTCGGTCCTGTCAGCATGGAAATGTTTAGAAGGGGAAAAGACGAGGTAGTTTCAATTTAGTTTGAGACTATCCGTGGTACTGGCGCCGAGAGAGCACGCCATTCCTCTAGGTATCAAGTGTACGGTTTACATGGGACATTCCCTTGCGGGTACGCCAGTGATCTTTAGGTATCTATAACTTATAATAATCCCATAAATTTGCATTCGTTTTCACTGCCCATCTCTCACAATTACACCAACCCAACGAATCGATGGTTTGCCGGAGTTCAAGTGGAAAGAGCAATGATTTACGTACCAATAGGAAGTTGAGACTATGGAAGCTGGATTCTAATCATGATGCACAGGCCAAACTGTGGTAGGTGAACCGAATTACAACTTCGTCTCCTAACACACTTTTTCATGCGTGGTCTCAAGAGTATGGTTCTAAGCTTCTCGTATTAGTGGGTAAGTTAGAGGTGGAGGGGTATAATCTCCGGAGCTGTTAGAGGGAGGGTATTTACTCACAGTAGCCGCTTATTTCCCACCTTAAAGAAAGCTGTCTCTTTATGATAGAGGTCAGACCCACGTTTCCATTTATTCCGAAACTTCGGTGTGCGAGGATAGGCGAGGACTCCCTTCCCCGAGAGAAAGTGAGATACCTCTCGATCAATGACAGGAATCAACGTCCCCTTGGCCCTCTCTCTTTACAGCCCCCCTCTATTCAACTTCCTGGTGGCTGTCCTGCATGAACATCCCTGGTACCAAGTGACGTAGCAAATTGCGTGGTCAATCAGGCCCTAGTATCCGATTCGATAAGAATCGCTCATATAATGACTCCACATGCTCCCAAAGCCTACGACAGATCTACATGCGAAGCTCCATACGCCCTCGCTAAGTGGTATCAGGGCAACCATGTTGCAGTTGGCCTTTAAACGATTGGCTGCACTCCAATTCCGATCGCCCGCTAAGCAATCTGCCCTAATTATAGAGGTTGAGTAGGTCTGGGAGTGTTGCGCACCCTCTTGCTTCCAAGCGCCTCAAACAATCTCATATTAGAATACACAATATATGTCTCTTCCATACTTTCCATTTCGTCATCTTCACCAATTTGCCCCCCGGGCCTCAACGCCCGCAGGTGGCTGCCACCATCTCCAATCACAAGGTCAACCAATCGCAAGGTGCCCATCTGAGCTATAAAAGTTCTGCACTTTCTTTACCTACCCCTCGAATCCACACATTTAGCCCCATGTCCTTTGGCTTTAGCCGTTATTCGCACCTTTTCACTTCTATCGTCACCACTTTCCTTACAGATGTTATCTAATTTATTATTTTCTGGATGGTTATCGTGTTAAATGAAAACAAAAAAATCGGATCATGCAAGAAGAACAAAACCAATTTTACAATCTCAAAAAAGGCGACCCCAAAACTTCCCATGTCAAGAATAGCGATCACAAAACTTCCCGAATCAAGAATAGCGATCACAAAACTTCTCGAATCAAGAATAGCGACCCAATAACTTCCCATATCAAGAATAGCAACTTCAAAACTTTCCAGGCCATAAATAGCGACCTCAAAACATCTCATCTCAAGAATAGTAATCCCAAAAGTTCCGATGTGAAGAATAGCGACCCCTAAAATTACTATGTC